>JBAMJV010003924.1:0-5000 GCA_037951105.1 Echinarachnius parma | reverse complement strand
CAGCCTTACCAAAACTGTAATACCCCTTTAATATGTCTTTTCTGAAATTAATCTCTCAAAGTGACTCAGAACGGTATTTTAACTTGCTAATGTACACACATATATAAAGTCATGGGCGTTGATCAGGGGGGGGGGGGGGGGTAGGGGGGATATATACCCCCAATATTTCAGGTGGGGGGGGGGGGTGGCCTGTATTATTATCCCCCAAATATTTGGGGTTCCGAAATATATAATAACATTAAAATAAAGGAGCATTGCCCCCTCTCATTCATAATGTGAAAGTTAATATAGGTTTTATCAGCCAATTTCGTAAGCTTTCATTTTGATAAGCGAAATTGAGCTGAAGGCTTGCACTTGTCATTCAAAATTGCATTTTGTTCATACGATTTAGCTCTTCGGTCAAGTGATTTAATATTGTTAACATTCAATTTAAAAAACACGCTATTTGCATTCAATTTCGCCAACGGATTTCACGGAAGGTGGTATTATGTAATCACAAATGTTCTCGCTTTAAATTGAATGACAATTTTACGAAATAGAAACACGTTCTAAATCGAATGCAAACAAAATGTTTTCGAATGATTGTTATATGAATTCGAATGCTAAAAAACGAATTTAAACTGCAAAATACAGCTGCGGTGACAGAATCGGCGAAATTGAATGCACACAAAATGAACTTACGAAATTGACCGAGAAATCTTATTTGTGCTAAACTGCCCAAATCCAAAATTTTCCGGCCTGGAACCCCCATTAAGGTTCTTTGACCTAGTCCCGGCCCTGTACTCATTGAATAGTTTTATTCAGGACTTCTCTCTATGCCCACTAAAATTGAGCTAACTATACAATAGTTATACAATAGTTAACTGTATTTCCTTTTTACATAATAGACAACATCTTTATTTCTTGATATTACAAATCCCAAAGCTTCCGGGGGCTCCGCCCCCTGGACCCCCAATGTGGGTATCCCTTGACTGATTCTATTCAGGGTTCCATTATGATGATTGCAATCAATGCCCCAATGGCGAGAAGAAATCGACGCCTATGTATAAAGTACACAATAATCAATATAATGCCGAAACCAAAATAATGAATGTATAGGATCATAATCCCAGTGATTATGACCAGAGTTATATTGTTCTAATAAAAACAGTAAACAATCCTGTACAACATTCCACCTTTTTTCATTCATTTATAATTCCGTGAAGTTACATTTCGGCGGCAGTTCATACACACTAAAAAAAAGGGTCAATTTTGCACCTTTGAAAAGGTGCAAACCGCTTGACACAGTCATAGGTTGCTCCTTTAAAAGTGCATAATTCCACGTTTAGGTGAAGGTGTAAAGATGCAGATTGCATGTTTGCACCTTTATTGCGTCATAAAGGTGCAACTCTGCACATTTAGAGTTCTAAATTGCACCTTAACGGTGTTAACTTTTAACCTTCAAATTATTTGATGCAGCTATAGCACTTTGCCAGAAGGTGTAAAGTTGCACATTTTAAGGTGCTCCCAGTGTGGCAACGGTATGCACCGATAAAGGTGCAAAGTTAATCCTTGTTTTTTTAGCGTGTATTTAAACAACTTAGTGCTTTATTTTTCTGATCACTGAGACAAATATTAATAGATAAGCAACATTTGAAGTGAAAAAGTAAATTTAGTAAAAAATGGTTGCACTTTATTTCTTTGCACCTTTGTCTGCACCTTAAAAAAAGGCACAACGTTAAACCTTTTAAAGGTGACATTTATTTGCAACGGTGGCAGCTTTTAAGGTGGAACTTTGCACTTGTAGGTAGGGTGAAAAGTTGCACTTTAGGTTAAAGGTGCAACGTTAAAGACACAGTGGTCAGATTGGCATGTTAGGGTGTATACTGTGCACCCGAAAGATGCAACGATGCACCTTTAACCCGAAGGTGCATCTTTTTTTTTTTTTATAATATAAGGGTGCACGTAAATATAAATGTGCACCTCGACCCCCCCCCCCCCCCTCCCCCCCCCCCCCCCCCAACTCAGAAAGGTCAACTTTTTGTCGGTCTTGGGTCCACTTTTTATCGGTCTCGGACATCCAGACCAGTGGTATTTGGCAAAAAAAGTTGTCATATTGACAACCCCCCCCCCCCCCCCCCGCTTACTCGTCCTCGAAAATGTTTGGCGATTGACACACCCCCCCTCCCCCTTGGAGAATCCTGGCTACGGTCCTTCGTCAGTGCAAAAGGGTTCAAAGAAATATACAAAATAATCATTATAACCATTCGAGAAGTGGGCACCTTCATGATTGAAACAGATAAAAATGGCGCCATTCAAGTGATGTGAATTATCATCATCATAATCACACTCAAAACGTCAACTATTAAAAGACACTCAACAAATTGCAATCCCAAAACTAACATTCTAAATCTCCAAACAACATAAATTATTCATGAGGTTATACTTGGATCATGCGCTTATCGATTCCATATATGGAATGGATTAACAAAACACTAATATTATACTTGTAGTAATCGTTTGAAGCAATATGTACATATTAGTTTCATTTATTTTAATTTGTAAGTGTGCAAAGTGCCCGCTACTAAATTGCCCCCCCCCCGCGCCCCCCCCCCCCAAAAAAAAATATCTCTTTCACTGTGATGCGTACTTTCTGCCAGGAGATTGCGTATATGAACGGATAATAGCGGAACCAGCAAAAAACAGAACGGCGAACGTTCTTTTGAAGTTTCTTGGCAGTGAAGCTTTCGGGCATGTGCAACAGATCTATCCCATAGACATAATTAGTAATAATGAATGGGAAGAATGTCAGAACGAATAAAGTGACCATGGTGAACATCATCTTGAGGGTGCGATTCCTTGCGGCGATGAGAATTAGCGCCCGTCGATTACCCATTCCTACGAACAACTTCTTTGATCTGCGGCTCAAGTTAACAGCTATTACGATGTGACTTACCAGGATGATAATGAAGGGAATCACCACCAGTATGAGATCCTTTACGGCATAAAAATATAAGAGGACAGAATGACTTAGTATGTTCCATTTGCAAGCGTTGTTTTGGACTGTAGTAGCAAGTGTAATAGGACCAGCGGCTATTGGTGCAAACATCCACACGACTATGATAAAGACGCTCACGCGATGCCGGGTCACGATGCTTTTCAAACGCAGTGGGTAGACGACGGCCACTACGCGCTCCAATACGATACCCATGAGGGTGTAGACCGAGGCGAATACGCATATGAGAGGGAGATACCCCGTGAAGATCAACTTGCAGTAGGCCGTTCCGAGTGCAGAGGAAGGGACGTTTCGCGGCACAGGTAGCGGGATGACAAGAACACATATCAGCAAATCGGCGAGCGAGAGAGCTCCGATGAAGATGTCGGTAGTGTTGGCGAAAGCTCCTCGCCTGCGCAAAGCGAGCATCACCAGTAGGTTCCCAATAACCCCAATGGCCGAAATGACAAGCTGAAGGATGTCCCACCAGGGCAGCGGGTATTGCCACTTCCAAGGAACGAAGACATATTCAGTGGCATTTTCAGAAAACAACGCTCCAGGTACAACGGTCGAGTACAATTCTCTACTACCTGTCTCGGTTACTGCAGCAGTTTGTTCTTCACCATTATAGAAACAACAGGTCACTAGACTTTCAGGAAAATTCGTTATTTCAACCGCCATGATGTCGCTCTTCGGCAACAGAACAACGAAATGTAAAACAAAAAGCAGGGTAAGCCTATATAATAAGTTACACAATCGCCAATCTCCGAAATGATACCACCGCTGTGTCGGCATCACCCTGCACGATGAAGTGGAGAACTTCTTGGTTACAGAAAGCAGAACAGATAAAGATACATCATATTATTAGAAAGTACAAAACATCAAGCTGACGGTTCCAACAGAGTCAAACCATCTCTATAGCGACCACCTGTATAATGAATCCATTTCCTCGGAGCTGGCTAAAGGAAGACCAAGACACTCACGTTGTTTCCTGCAGTCATTTTCTTCCCACATTCATATGGCTTGGCTCTTTATCAGTTTCGCTTTTTATTTGGCAGTTGGAGATGAACACGGGCATTCCAGTCCCCCCGTATTGCCTCAAATGAAGACAAGAAAGGCAAACAGTTTTGCACACGATCCCTTTTATCTGAAATGTCTCCATTATTATATACATCATAAGTATACATGCAGTGGCGTAGCTACGGAGGAGGGGCACGTGTCGCCCCCCCCCCCCCCCCCCCAATAAAAACAATACCAAACATAAAGGGACAAACTGTGTAAAAACAAAGAAATGCATACGGTGTGCCCCCAATCATATATGATACGAGTGTCCCCCCTATCAGTCTGTCCGACAAAAAAAAAACTAATGATAAATGACGTACGAGATCGTGGATCCCATCATACATCAACATGATCAAGAAGCGAGACGATTATTAAAACGAGATTATGCTCTTCTTTAAATATATAGGAGGAACGTGAAATATGTATGATGATCCTCTGATGATATTTTAATTCCCCGTGTTCACGCACAAAAATTTCATCCCTTAATCATGACTAAAGAGCATTCGGCTCTGGGATTCTGATATAGACGCAACATTATACATGTTACATACTGTCGCATAATCAACTTAAAGGGATAGTTGAGTTTTGGTCAAACTTAACTTTAGTAACCAAACCTGCACCATTACGGTACAAACTCCACCATGCACAAAGTAAGAAAAAAAAAAGGGTTGATAAATGGTGCAAAGTAACGGAAAAGGGTGCAGACTGGGCAAAGGATTAAAGTTGCACCATATTATGCACCTATAAAGGTGCATTTTGCTAAAGTGCAAAGTCGCACCTTCCTTAGTCTTGTTCCTATACCATGGTCCTACTGCACGCATGTTTTTATGTACTCCTTTATTAATACACGATTCGTAAACTCTATGTCAATCATCACATATATCTCACACTATTATGAGTGTATAGTCTTATGGTTTTAAATGAATATGTGCCAATTTTATTTTCATACTAGCTGCCTCGGCGC
>JBAMJV010003923.1:210000-231266 GCA_037951105.1 Echinarachnius parma | reverse complement strand
CCTGGTTACCCATGGTTACAAATACTCTGGGATCTAATCAGATATCTCATCTGCGACTCGCTCGCATCAAACACACGATGCCGCCTGAGCCTACCACGGTCCCACCGCGAGACGCCGGACCAA
This sequence comes from Echinarachnius parma, assembly GCA_037951105.1. Classification (NCBI taxonomy): domain Eukaryota; kingdom Metazoa; phylum Echinodermata; class Echinoidea; order Clypeasteroida; family Echinarachniidae; genus Echinarachnius; species Echinarachnius parma. Next base: position 231,143 of record JBAMJV010003923.1, on the reverse strand, counting down.
TTAGGGCGATTGAAATGTTAATTTGCGCGTTATCATTTTGACCTATTATACTTGCGTGTATTATGCTTGCTACAATTACGCTCATATGTATGTATAAGAGTTTACTATAATGGTTGGGTGATGCCATGGTAAGGATGATGTGTGGCATAATATTTTGTACATGGGATTTTCACTTTGCTACGCATTAACTTTTGGGTAGAAGTGAATAATATTGTAACGAAAAAAAAAAAAAAAAAAAACGCAAATGGTGATGCAGGTGACAGTTTTACGATTTAGCCACTATCATACTGAAAACCACACGCTAATACTCCTACACAAATGATGCTCTACATTCAGAAAATCATTATAGTTTTTTATAATTTGTCTTTGCCATTGTCTTTCGGACGGGGAGCATTAATTATTAATCCTATCTACACAAAAAAGGGAAAAGGTGTTACTTCTTTGTGATACCAGAGATTTACAAGTTTGCGGGCATACAAACCCCTTTTTAAATGCTGTAATTCAGCTTATATAACATTTCAATTCGGCGGTGAAAAAACTACAATGCAGGAATATTAGTTGGTACCCTTTATTTTAATTATTGGTCCTCGTCAACAAAACTACTAGTAATTACAACTATTAGTATCGACGCGTTATACCACCAGTATTTAAACATAAGTATAGAAACTCAAAATACAAATAACATCAACTAATTATTACAACGTCCCTGTATCACCCACCTTGAATGAAACTTAATAGAGGTAGAAGGGATAAATGGGACTATTAATACTCCCCCGTGGGAAAATTGGGCACAACAAGTTTGGCACCTATATCAAATTATATAGCCCTTAGGCCACATGTCTATACTTAAAGGGGCTCAGTGGGGTAGGGGATTTTTTTTTTCCATCAAAATAGTTTTGGTCAAAACTGAATTTTAGTAACCAAAACACCTGGCGCCATAAAATTACAAAACTAACAGTTATAACTCCACCATGGTCGAAAAGGTAAACAAAATTACCAAACGGACTAAGTAATAAAAGCATGTTATCATACAAACAAAATAGCGCCGTTAAAACACACACAGAGGCCGCTCTCGTCACATTGGTTTAAACCATTTTTTTTATTAAAAATAGGGTAGGGTAGATGTTCTTTGTTAAAATAATGATTAACATAGAGAGCCTCATTCAACGACTATTTGAAAACCTCTTTTTGTTACATTTTTGAAAAAGTGTAAGCATATTATATTTTTCCTTATATCAATCGATTAGATGTGAGATCCCATTATTCCACGATCTGGATGTATTTATTCGATTATTTCATTTTTTTCTGAACCGATTTTGATCAAATAAAGTTTATTCTGTCATTAAAAAGTGTATGCTCTTTTCAAATTTTAACAACTCAGTTTTTCATTACATCAAACAACATTTCTTGTAGAGTGCCCTCTATACTAAAAATTCAAACTATCCCTTTTAAATTAATCTGTGTGATTTTAGCAGTCTTTCAAGACTAATCTCATACTTACGTGGGGGTAGGAGTAGTTATTTAGTTGATCTAGATTAAGGATTAATAATGAACCAATCCTATTTTTCCGTGCCGAGGAAGTGATTTATTTTCTCCAAACTTGAATTTAGAGATTTATAATGTCTCCTTTTTTCGGTAAATAGTGCAAAATACATGGTAACCAAATCAAAAATTGTAACAATCCAAATTGTTTTTCCTCTTTTGCTCAGAGTGAAGTAGACAACATCTATTTTCATGACAGAAACATAAACATGGCGGTTGTCATGCGATAAACATGTCCTAGACTTTCCGATTGAAATAAATACTGCTATTTTTCCAGCAATCGTATCTATTATATATTCATAGTCACATTCATCCCACTGCAGTGATAAATAACAGCTCATTTGCCGAAAATAGATTTTTAGACTAAATTTGCAAAAACTTAGAAAATTTAGTGTGGCGGAATTGTTCTTTGTTTGTTCGAGTATTCCTTTTATATGAAGATAGCTGAATAATGTAAGAAGCTATCATTAATAATTAAAAATTAATTGTTGATCATCATATTATCTATTTTTATAAAGTAGAATAAAGTATTAAAGATTATGCCCCCTAATGCTTTTTAAGAGATGCGTTTGAAGTACGTGTGGCCTTGCTAAAGTTCTAAAATTACATTTTTGTCCTCGAAATTAATTCCTTTTTTAAATTTTTTAAAAATTTGAATGTCCAATGGTCTTTTAGTTCATAGGTTTGGATCCCCTATTATGCTAAGCTTTCCAGCAATGTAATGATTTGTAAGGGGCAGCTTCTATGGCTGGAAACGATTTTCATTGTATAATTTATAGGTCAAATTGCGCAAAAAATGTCAAATAATACCTCACAATAAAAGCTACGGAAAATATAAAAACACCTCGGACACATAATACATTTGGATTATACCAAGTATTAACAAAAAGATACATATCAAACTCAAAAACTTTTGGGGAAAATAGTAAATGTAAGACAAACATATAAAGGCAGTTTCGCAGCAGATGAGAGGACCGATGGCCCGGTTTGGATCCTGTATTAGATATGCTGGATGTATCCTTCTTTAATTTTTCTTCTTCTTCTGTTTTTCTTATATTATCTAGGTTTTTCGGTCGACCGTAGATGTGAATGAAGCTGATTACTTTTGTTCTGTTATTCCTATTTTCATTGCTGTCTTCTTCTTCTTCTTCTTCTTCTTCTTCTGTCTTCTTCTTCTTCTTCTTCTTCTTCTTCTTCTTCTTCTTCTTCTTCTTCTTCTTCTTCTCTTCTTCTTCTTCTTCTTCTTCTTCTTCCTTCTTCTTCTTCTTCTTCTTCTTCTTCTTCTTCTTCTTCTTCTTCTTCTTCTTACTTCTTCTATTCTTCTTCTTCTCTCTTCTTCTTCTTCTTCTTCTTCTTCTTCTTCTTCTTCTTCTTCTTCTTCTTCTCTTCTCTTCTTCTTCTTCTCTTCTTCTTCTTCTTCTTCTTCTTCTTCTTCATTTTAAATGTTAGCGGATATTTTCGTTTACTTGGGCGCGTGTTGCGATCCATCATGCGCTAATGATTTTTAGTAATCCCTATATCAAAATATATGGGGTAGTTTCATGCCCTTGTGTCTCTTCATAACTATGCCCCTGAATAATATCGTAGGACATTGATATTTTGCGTAAAGATCCACTGCGTTGTTTTTACTAATAAAATATACGGGTAGTTTTAAAAGACCTTGCTTCTCTGCATAGCTACGACACTGACAAATTTAAAGTCATACCTGTAAAGTGTCCAAATCCACGAAAATTACTTGGTGAGCTTCCTCGTTTCTCTTCTACCGTGTTGTTTAGCTTATGGAAAAGAGAAGAATAAAATAGGGTTTGATTTTTTCAAATGTCCCTTTAGTATGAAGATAATTATCATTGAAAATCATTATTTCTAAAGCGTTAATCAACGCAATTGAAAAAAAAGTACAATTGTCTTAGCTGAGAACATCCGCATGCAGCAAGGCGTGAGAACATTCCGGAGATTGAACTTTGAGCCGAGCGAGTTCAACATTCCATGAATTATGTACTACGTGTGTAAAAATACACGGGTGCGAATATCTCAAACGGATCATTCATTACTGCGACAAATGTATGGCAGACCATCAGTATTTGGTGATAAAATATGAACTCAATATTCGTTTTTTTCACTAGGTAAACAGTGTTCGTTTTCTTTCAAACTTTCACAAATCTTTCAATTGTATTTTACAATGATATTGATATAGGATTGAAGTCTCAAATGTCATTTTGTGCAATATCTGACACTTTACACGTATCACTTTGATAGGACATTGATATTTTATATTATTTGTGTGTGCGCCTGCTGCGATCCATTACACTAATGATTTTATTAGATATATGCGTGTTTACGTGTGATAGCGATACCGGTAACAGACAAGGTTGTTATGCAAACATACACAATTAATAAAGCGGAGCTAAGATGATGTTGCCATGTTCAGCCTTTATACTAAATAATCACGATTATAGTCATAATCCAGACGGTGTATAAAGTGACATAACACAATGATGGACATGTTGTTATTTCCACAAATTATATTCGTAATATACAAAATCAAACAACATAGTAATATGAACATCTTATGTATACAAAATGAAATTAACATAATAATTGAAGTTATAGAATTCAGAGTATACAAAAAGTAATAGTAAACCAATTTAGAGTACTCATTATTTATATTTGAAATTTTGTAAAGGAAACAAAAAACATATGTGGGGGAACCTACATAAAAGCAGAAGCTTAGTGGGGGTAGGTGCCCCAGAAAAGAAATCAGCACACATGCACACAAATACATGTGTACTCATTCACTCCACGCACGCAAGTACACCTGGACAAGCGTGCGTGCACACACTTAAAAGCGTGCGTGTTCCCACTTAAAAAATAAAACGTTAGACAAGAACAAACAAAAGATGTGAAGATACTTAATTTTACATACAAGCGGGGGGGGGGGGGGGGGGGGGGGATTTCCCCTGTTTTCCTTTTCCCCTTGTTTTTCCCAGTTTATTATCGATTGTTGGCGGTGTAATTATTTCATTAAAAGGGGGCAGTGCCCACACGTACCTTCAATTCCTAACGCAACTCTATGGATGGGGGTGTCTACTGATAGAATGTTATCAATACGAGAAAAACAAGGGGTATTGCGTTTCTCTTCGTTTCTCTCTGTAGTCAGCTTATCACGCAGCATGGTGTATTAATCATTATAACTTTGTCGTCTCTACACGAGAGCTTTGGCGAGTTTACTGTTTCTTGCCCGTGGCCTAGACGTGGGTGAGCTGCCAAGAGGGTTTGAACATGCAAAACAATAACAACCTCTACTCTTAGTGGCGTAGCTACGGGGCATTGGGGGCACCTGCCCAACCCCCCCCCCCTCCCCCCAATAATTTAGCAAAATAATACGATTTATTTTGCATGTGATGTTTTGTTGAAATAGTGATTAGCAAAATAATACGATTTATAAGGGAAATCCTTTAAAAATAACGAAATTAATGTATATGGAGTGTGCCTCCACCTAGTTCGCGTGCCCCCCCCCCCCCCCCTCCCCCAATCAGTCTGACCATTCTACGCCACTGTCTACTCCAATAGCAATTCCTCGAGCCATATTTATACGGGAATTGATAAGTGGGACCGTACCTCGGCTAGCGTGGAAGTGTTAGGGAAAGTGGGGCATGCGCCCTCATTCCCAAATGACCTATACATGCGTATATAAGTTTTAAATTTTTTTTTTTAATGGGCATCATATGAGATAACATTTGTAATTGGTACAGTTGAAAAAAATGGTTTGTTATTCTATATATCTATATATCTATCTATCTATCTATCTATCTATCTATCTATATATCTATATATCTATCTATCTATCTATCTATCTATCTATCTATCTATCTATCTATCTATCTATCTATCTATCTATCTATATATCTACCTATCTATCTATCTATCTATCTATCTATCTATCTATCTATCTATCTATCTATCTATATATATATATATATATCTATTTATCTATCTACCTACCTATCTATCTATCTATCTATCTATCTATCTATCTATCTATCTATCTATCTATCTATCTATCTATCTATCTATCTATCTATATATATCTATCCTTCCATCTATCTATATATCTCTCTGTTTATCTATATATCTACCTCTCGATATATCTGACTATCCACCTGTACATGTTGCTTTTCTCCAGTCCATAATTAATCTTGTATTTTTACCACGGATAAAAAAAATAATAAGATTTTATCAAAAATATTGTCATATTAAAGGGGTAGTTTAGTTTTGGTAGAGAGGGCGCTGCAGATTACAATTTTTTTGTGAGGTAATGAAAAACTGAGTGTCGAATTTGAGAGAACATGCAATTTTAATGGCAGAATAAACTTTATTTGGTCAAAATCGACCCAGAAACGGCTGAAATATCAATAAATATATCTGATCTTATAATTATTTGGGGCCCAAATAATTAGATGATTTTTAGAAAAAAATAAAAAAATGCTTGCACTTTTTCAAAAGCGTTTTTAAAATAGTTGTTGATGATCTCGCTATTTAATCATTATATCAATAAAACATCACATGCATAATTTTGTATGAAAAATGGTTGAAACCAATGCCTTTTTAAAAAGCGCCCTCTTGTGTTTCAATGGCTCTTTTTGAATGATAACAGGCTTTTTACTTAGTCGTTTGTAATTTTGTATACCTTTCGAGCATGGAGGAGTTATAACTATTATTTTATAATGTTACTGTGCAGGTTTTGGCTACTTAAGTTCAGCCTTACCAAAACTAAACTACCCCTTTAACCACGACAAACAAACATTAATCATAATCGAAATTGGTAATATGACAGACGTACAAGCTTTCCTATATAAGTCGGCTAAGCAGAGACGTTTTTTAAAATGAGAAACTCCCTTTTTCTTCACAACCCCAACATGCATAACTTTCTTGTTATTATTTGATTGTCTGTTTTTACCAAATTTCTTACACAACAATAATTACGAAGAAATCAATGCATACACTGTGTAATAATAATAATAATAAGTATAGCGCAGCTACTATAGATATATACTCTACTGCGCTTATAAAAAGCTCCTTTTAAGTGAACAAAAACAAACAAAACCAGAACGTACAGACAAACAATCTTATGGAAAAGCCTGCTTAAACAAATGAGTTTTTAAGGTAGACTTAAATGTATCAACAGTTTCAATTTTTCTCAAATAAAATGGTAAGCTGTTCCACAGTTTCGGGGCGACACAAACAAATGCACGATCTCCCAAATGTAAATAGTAAATGAAATAGAAATGTAGAAAGTACACATGTATATAAATATCACAATACAGTAACATGTTTATATCTTACTTGGGGTTAAATAACTTAAAAGAAATGGGAAGATATTCCGGAATATTCAAGCATTTTTATTTATTTTCATTTAATTTCATCAGGGAACCATTACTCAGCCGATAAAAAGACGTGTACAATGTTTTCTGCTATCTTATATCAGACATATTAGACGTTTTTTGAATTGTATTTTACAACATAAAGTAATGCTTGGAAATCGAGATCAATATGTTGGAATGTACACTTACGAGTATACACCTCAAAGTATGATTATATACAAAGGATATTCATAACGTTTTAATTCAATGACCACAGTTGGTATTGTAGATATTGTAGATCTTTAATACATTTTCCTCATCTTGATCGATCATATATTTTGATTGATTGCTGTTTAGATGTTCCTTATATACATCCTTTCGAAATATGTTTTATGTTCCCTTAACGTATACATATATCGGGTTTCAATTTCAAAATCAATATCTACATTTTATTTTTGTTGTTATAATTATCAGGTAATCGGTGACTTATTATTTCTTTTAAAAAATATACAGTGTTCTTAGAATATATTCTATTACCCTGATTCATAATACTGTTTTCCGATCCCTGAATTATAGACACGTTGTAAGTGTACCGATTAGTATTTGAAGAGCTTATTTCCAAAGGGGCTATATCCACTTTTTCAATTTCGGAGAAAATCAGGTTTCTTTGTCCAACTTTGTACACGTGCCTATGGGAATATGAAAATTGAACGTTCCATATTTTGATTTTGATCTCGTAATTCGTCCTAAAATTCAGATTTCTAGATAGCTACGTAACTTATTAATGCGCTGATATCGTAAACTCATTTTGTATGGAAAGTGGATATAACCCCTTTTGGAATTAAGCTCTTCATTTGCTCTAATTCCCAGCAGGTGATCGGGGACTGTAAACAGTTTCTTTATTTATTTTTTGTATTATGCCATGACATTTTATTTGTATATTTTCGCGCCTATTCTGTTCCTATGTTTGTTTTTGTCTTTGAATGTGTTTGAATGCATATAATTTATCTCTCACACTTTACTCTTATGCACATGGGGTATATATAGGACTATAGAATTGGATTGTTTTATGTGTTTTGTACGTACTATATAATGTTATAACCTTCTACCCTTTCTCTCTAAGTCTTCCGATGTTCTTCTCATTTTGCCTTCTTGTTTTCTCCCTCTCCCCCCCCCCCCCCCCCCCAGCCTCTCTCCCTCTTTTCTCTTTCTTTCTCTCCGACTTAATTCAAAATGCTCCTCTTTCCCCTCTTCAAGTATCAATACCAATTTTTACCAATTATGTTTCATTTTTTTATTCAGTTTATTAAGTTATTATTGTCTTTCAATTGACATAAACTATTACACTTTCCAACTTTCTGTAACTTCAGGTGATCAAGGGATGGGTGACACGAGGGGGCCCCGAAGAGCCGACGAGGAGGGCGGATTCCTTCCTCGAGAGGTTCGCCCTTGGGGGTCCCAAGATGGAGGAGGGGCACCCCATCGAAGGAGGCGACGCGGCAGGTGGAAGGTAAGATATTGAAACCCCCCTATTTTCCCATATGTTCCCTATGGTTTATATTCCCTTATACTTTAAGTGTACTATCAAACAGTGAGCACTAAATATTAACCTTCTTTTCGTTTCTATATAGGCGACTCGGCATGTTCCCATAGGCGGTTTCTACAGCGTACGATCCAAAGAGTCTCATTAAAGCTTTGTGAGGGAGGTTTAAGTAATCATCTTGTCATTGCCAAAGCGAACACTCAATACATAACCTTCTTTTACTGTCTCTGAAAAGTCATTATTATTAAAGTTTATTCATTGAACAATAATTATGAACCCTTCTTTCATCTTCCTTCACTACGTTAGTAGCTTACTGAAAAAATGAAGTTTATATGCCAATGCAAGCGTCACATGATGCGTTTGAATGCGTTTTCTTGTTTGCTATTTTCAATTTTGTTTCGTCTTATTATTCTTACACAACGTAGTAAAATACATTAGTTGCCAATTTTGCTCGACATTTAAACGTGTTTTCTTGTTTCTTATCTGTTCGTTTTACTATTTCAATATAATACAGGCACTTAGTCTTCCACAAAGTATAAATGTTGCCAGCTTTGCTCGAAATTCAATTTCTTTTCTTGTTTGCTATTTTGTTTTGTAATGCATATGATTCTAATTACGACAAGTCTTCCGCAACGTATACTAGTTGCCAATTTTACTCGAAATTGCAGAGACTATTTCTGATATTCAGCTTTTAAGAAAGATTTAAAACAGGCAGCGTTTTCCAGCATTCACTTCCCCTTGAAATGACCATTGTTACCTGAGGTGTCGATGTATTTTCTTAGGCAAAATGAGAAGAACATCGGAAGACTTCGAGAGAAAGGGTAGAAGATTTACATTGGAGAAGGAACCGTGTTTGATTAAACCAAGAAAGTTCGTGAATTAGAGAAGGAGCCGGAGAGAGATGAAGATGCTTTTACAAAAGGAGACGCACGAGAAGAGTGAGCGCAGAGAAGTGAGGCCATTTACATGGAGAAGGTGCCGTTTGTGAAGAAAGGTAAATTGTAATAGAGAGAGAGAGAGAGAAGGAGAGAGATAGTGATACAGAGACTTAGAGGAGAGGATCGTGCATGAGCAAGTCTAGAGAAAATACCGTTTGCCTTTCAATCGACCGTGTAGCTCCACCACGAGGATTGTGCGCCGTTGCTAGGCAACGCCGCATCAGCGCTCAAGGATGATTCGGCTTGATTGCTCGCTGAGTGGATAGGGAGCAAAAGATTTATGACCGAGCCCTCATCACGATTCCACTCGAAGTGATTTATTAAATCGATATCTTTTCTTTGTTTTTCTTTTTTTTTACCAATATATATACATAATAATATATACTAAACGAGTTATTACATACTCCTTGATTTAATCAAGTCCGTCTTCTGTGCAATGAGCGTGTATACTATAGTTTAGTTGTTAGGTTGTAAGGTTTTTGAGTGTGCTCCGCGAAGATCATTGTAATCTTATTGTGATTATGTAATCTGAAGAAATAGAGCTTTTTGGACATTGTTTTTGTATACTTGTTAGGGAACATTTATATATCATAATACCTTCAAATGTTATTATATCGTCCAAATCAAAACGAGAAATACATTTCACGTGATTAAAAAAAAAATACAGTAAATATAACATTATCATTGTCTAGCTAATTATATCGTTAATAAAATTATTATGATGTAAGTTTATACGATATTACCAAGTAAAATGCTGAAATCAGTACAAACTCAATTAGTACAAAAGTAATAAATTGTATCTATTTTCTTGCCTTTTTTGGATCATGGCACGAAGACCCTTAAATCTAAAATATACACACAAAAAAAACATTTAATACAATATCATCATTATTATCATTATTACGAAGACAAAAACACGAAGTCATGAACCAAGCAACAACAATTACGGTGTATGCTCTCGGCGTACGTGTGAAGAAAATCAGAAAATAATCACAACCTTCTATAACTCTCCACATCTCTTGAGAAACGGCAATTTACATCGGAATAACCATGGGCGAATCGTTGCCGGGAGACGCAATACAGTACCACGTACATAGTGAAGGCAGAGAGGTGGGAATGACTCTCTGGTAAAGGTGATTTATGGTGAATTATTACAGACCGGCGATCAAATACTAGTAGAGGGGCGGGAATATGAGTGGCAGGGAAAAGAAAGAAAAGAAGGGAGAGAAATCGAACCCGGTGAAGAGAGGGGGAGAACAAGAGGGAGAATGAGAGCAAAATATTGTCACCTAGTTTATGATGATGAGGTGAAGATGTCAGAAGATTTATATTACGTCCAGTGATGAATAGGAGCGAGGGAAAACTAGCTGCAGCAAAACAAAAGAGACAGAGAGAACAACAAAATAGGAACGGACAACAGAAAGGTATAGGGAACCAAGGAAATGAGTTATAAAGACAAAGAGAGAGATAAAATAAACAAGAGAGAGGGGGAGATAGATATATAGTTTATTTGGAGAGACATATATAGGGGTTGGGGAGGGGAAGAGAGACGGGGAATTAGAACGTGAGGCGCAAAATGGCTGCTGAAATGGTATGGGATGTGACGCAGGAAGATTTACGGTTATGGCGTAAAGATCTCCGAGAAAGCGCGCTGGAAATGATGATAAGTCATATTTGCTCTTTCAAGTCCATCCGAACATACATTAATTCTCTACATATTCACCCCTCTTATCCGACCTTCTTCTTCTTCTCCTTCCCTTTCTCTCTCCTCCTCTCCCTCTCTCTGTATCTACATCTCTCCCCCAGTCTCTCTCCTTTATTCTCTATAATATATCTCTCCCCATTGTACGAGTACTCAATTCACAGGACTGACGTCAGGAATATGTGATATAAGGTTTAGGAATAATATTATTTCTCCTTGGAGAGACGGGAGTGGCTTTATTAGAAGCTAAATGTTCGCTGGAATTGAGCATTTGTGGATGTAACAAAGAGTTAAACAGGACAAATGGGGACATGCAAAGAGAGTGACAGGAAGTTCAAACAACAGAGAAACTACGATATATTCCGAGATGATAATAACAAACGTTGAAATGTAAAATGTGCACGCACATGAATAAACATACGGGAAAAAACTATTATCATATATATTACATTATGCACGTTTTTATTCATACGGGTGTTAACCAGACGGATGTTAAACAGACGGGTTTTCCGCTTTAAGTTTAATTTGGAAATGAAAAGAGATAAGAATTTTATAATTAAAAATATACACAGTATAATTTATGGAAACTGCAATGACCCTTCGTAAAAGCGATACGTTTTGCAACAGCACTATATTTATGTGCGTTGATATAGTAACATCATTTCTCCCAAGGTTAGAACGGGAAAATGGTTTGCGGCAATCCAATTGATGACTTTTAAAGTATTCATTCCATAAAGCTCTAATTCTGGTGGCCATTTGCTCCGAAATTAATTAAATTGAATCACCGAATGAGTATCATCACCACGGTGGTATCACCATATATATGGGGAACGTTGAAAGCAATTATGAGATAAAATGCATCTTGTAGGGGTGTAGACAGGGCCAAATCCAAGCGGGGTGGGGGCTAGTCTAGGTTCTATACTCTGCACACACCCTTCCCCCATATATCGCGTAACCCAGGCCTGTGAATCTGTACGCCCGGTGAAACTCTACGCGATATGGGGGAGAGGTGTATACAGAGTATAGAACCTAGACTAGGTGGGGGCGGAACAAAGGGTTAGGGGCACCTTATGGCGCAATACCCAGTAACCCCTACAGGCCGGACTGGTCCCGAAAATACTTGGGCAGGGATCTATGGAGAAAACATGGTGTAGCAACATATATCCTGAATGGTTTTAGATGCCCTCATGAGGCAACCATTATTACGGTGCAATAATGAAGAGAATATGTTGAAAAAGCACAATATTATATATCCGCGGAAGTTGAATAAAGGATGAAAATATAAGCTGAACACTCAGATACGTAGCTAGTTATATTAATCCATAATTTAAAGACAACATGACGCAATTGAAAACAAAAATATCAATCAGCCCAGTTTCATATTCCCGTAGGCAATAGGTATACACATTTTGACCAAATAAACGAGCATTTCTCAAGAATTACTAAGTTGGAATTGGCGCCTTTTAGAATTATACTGTGTATGTAATGTATGTTTTGCCCCCCCCCCCAATCATGGGAAATACGGGCGTTGGGCGAAAATCCACACAGGGACTAGGGGGGAGGGGGGGGGGGGCAATACCTCCTGTCTTTCACCCCTTGAATTACCCTACCGTGATCTCCCGAAAAAGCAGGCGACCAAAACTGAATTTGTCTGTTCTTGAAATGCAGTCCCCCGCGATACTGTAATCTGCATGGTAATCAATCGGCGGTGCATGGTACAGATGAGAAAATTAATTATCCCACCATGATTGTGATACCATCTTGCGAAACTAGAATTTCACTTGATTACTGTCTTGCATCTAACATTTTACGCAAAGATCTTTTTTCAGGAATGAATATATCCAACCGTATATACTCAGTCACTGTGGCGTAGCTACGAGGACACGTGCACCTCAATAATTTTGTGAAAAACAATAAGAAAGATAAGGGGAATTCTCTGTCAAAACAAAGAAATACCATCAAAAGGTGTGCCCACGATGATGCGGATGCCTCCCTCTCAGTCCGAACACGCTACGCTGTACCATATTTAAATGTGAGTATACGTAGTACATGTAATATGCTTACATATGAAGTATGAAAACAATCTTGAAGAATGTTCACACAATCAATCTAAACGGGCACCTGTCGTCTTCATCTCCTGCTGATAACATGCTGATATCAAACTCTATATCGTTTATAAAAGAAGATGAAAGGTAAAACAAAGCTACCAACTCTATACATCTTATCAGTGGTGTAGGTACGGGGTGAGGGGGGGGGGGGGGGGCTGTACCCCCAATAATAATAATAAAAACACATACCGTACCTCATTTGAGTAACTTTATACTTCATGTACGTTGGACATAGGGAAAATTAAATATACACCATAATTATGATGTCCCTTGGAAAGAAAGAGTAGGTTGAAAAAAGATAATCATCATAAACCCAACACATGCTGTGATGTACATACAAAATTGATGCTTCGCAGAATTAGCGCTCGCATAATTCGCATCATCTCTTTGTTCCGCCGTGTGAGCCAAATTTCGTGCATAAACTATTACGTAATCTTGTCTCAATTATTAATCACACCAGGGTCTCGTTTAGGTCTCGTTCTCTAAAGCATGAAAGAGACAAATATTACTCTTGACCATTACATGTTGACCTGTTCAATGTCCACACCGAAAGCTCTATACAGGGTGGCCCAAAAAAACGGAACGGGGCACTTCCCAAAATAAAGTTTAAAAATATATGTCCATAGGATAGAGTGTCTTTTCCAATGAAAAATGATACCAAGAACAGTCATTTTGGTCGTGTAGTTTTTGTTTTAGGACGCTGTGAGTGAGACCATGTCAGGTGCCAATTTTTGTCAATTTTTACCTAGTCACTGCCAGTTAAATTGCACTCCCTGCCCGCAATACCATTGACCGACCATGCCCATTCTCTCGGTACACGGCTGAGTGCACACTGACAATGGCGCGCCTTGTTAAACGCTATGAAAGGCGGTACGTGCGATGTATCAAGCACTGGCTCGGTATAAATTGACAAAAAAGAGAACCTGACATGGTGTCACTCACAGCGCCCTAAAAAAACACTACACGACCATATTGACTGTTCTTGGTATCGTTGTTCATTTGAAAAGACACCCTATCCGATAGACACAATACATATGTTACTATATTTTGGGAAGTGCCCCGTTCCGTTTTTTTGGGCCACCCTGTATAGACAGATAAATCCGTCTTTATTCCGACAGTTGTTCCACTGAGAACGCGTCAGACTACATAGACCGTGGTATTATAAAGTCGGCTTCATACAAGCAAATCACTGTATATATATTTTAATTTTATTCATTTTATTTTCAACATTATCAAATAAAACAAAATTATTATAAAAAATAATAAAGAAAGAAATACCTTAATTGAATATTGAAAATAAACATGTATAACAGATACATTGATTAACATAATAATGGAGTTTGTAATATTAATGGATACACATAATAAGCATCTTTCAAAAATAGTAAAGGTCAAAATTCCAATATTAACATCAGTGATTATGTACGGGACCACCATTGTAAACAGTTATTTCTGATTATGGTCCATAGTGCATGTATCGGCGATACCCTTTTCCTCTAAAACTATCATTGGCATTTTGGGGGGTAAATACGATTTCAAATATGATCTTTTTTATTGAAATAAAGAGGAAGATATCATATTAAATATTTATGATGTAGAAAATGCAAAACAGTTTTTCGAGCGCTCATTATAACAGCCACGTATTGTTCGGTGATTGTAATTTACAAATTTGTGAGTGCTTTCAATATTGTTGGTACGAATATTTATATTAATTTACAAAACCAAATTCATACGACTATACCATCATTTCCTTCAATACATACCGTATGGGGTTCAGCAAAGCATGATTGTGTATGAACTAAACCATTAATTTTGATGATAAATTAGTAAAATGTTACATTACATTATATTTATAGCAACAAAACGTGGCGTTTTCCACATAATTTGTGGTTATAACGTTATTGACAATATTTTGTTTCCGTATTGTAGCCCACAGAGTAATACGATGTTTCCGTCTCGAAGAATGCAACAGGGCATGTATGCATGTATTGAATTAGATGATCTGAAAAGTAAAAACGTTATAAAAATGGGGAAAAGAAAAAAAGGGAAATAAATACAAATACGGAGCAATGTTATTTTCGCCGAAACCCAAATAAGTAAATAATGAAATGGAAATGGTGAACTTGACTATAATGTAAACAAAGGGAATATCGCGTGATAGTGTGTCATTAGATTTATTGAACTGTTATCACTACCATTTTAGCTAACTTTTCGAGATTTAATGGGATTTCAGCCTAAGCTTTGGGTATGAGAAGGAAGATTTACATTTTGATGGAGTTGAAGAAGCGAGATTGATGCTTCAAAAGCTCTTTTCGTCTTCTGAGGGGTATGAAGAAGAGGTCATGCGGCAAATAAGGCTGGCTAGGCAGAAGCAGAGATTTACATGTTAATACCCACGTCGATTTACGCATAATGTCTTGAAATAACCCGCGTTTTATTCCTTAATTCCTTAAAGGGATTTAATAATTTTGTATGAATCGACCAAAACTTGCACCGTTTATCCAACTTATGTTTTTGGTCATGACAACTAACTGACCAAGTAAGGTACCCCTTTAAACTCGATCTTACAAACTAGGTTGTATCCAAATCTGTTATAGGAGAAGAAGGATCAACATTGCTTTAAATACAAATTGAATTTTCACTAGTAAGCCTCGGTGTCTTATACAGTATCATGCCACCTATATCGGGTGCAGCATGCTATGTGATCTGAAATGAATAATGAACTATGCATTATCCTTATACCTTAATATCAAAACGATGAATATTTAATCATGTTTTCGTGGTTGCTATATCATGCTAATACCTCAGCTTTAACGACGCAGTGGAAAGTTTTCACTTCATAAACCGGTACGGAGAGGGCATCCGAAATGAACGAAGGGTGTATACGGTGACTAACATGTGGCGGCATGAACTGATTCCAAACTATAAAGAGTAATTATGTGGATGTGAACTAATTTATTGGGGTTCATTTATCTTAAATTATGTTAAAGAAATGTATCCATGGATAAATCTACATTAATTTGAACTGTGCCCGTTTAGAGAAAAGGAATCAAGATAAAACCAGCTAGATGCAATTTCCAGTGATAAACCTCGGCCCTGGACAACATTACACTCAATATTACATGACATTCAATCTGAAATGTAAACTGTTCAGTTCCATTTCGAACTGAATTTAAAACGTATATGAAAATGTAATTATATGTTCGTTTTGATGATAATACTTCATTTTAATTATAAGCGCATCGATGGGATATTTTCAAATAAATACAAATATGAAGAATGCAAAATGTGACTTCATAAATTAGAACTTACGTATGCTTAGAGTATGTGGTTCTAAAGTATTGAATATATTTAAATGGATAGTTGAGTTTTGGTATAGAGGGCGCTTCAAGAATTTTGTGTGAGGTAATGAAAACTGAATGTCTAATTTGAAAGAATATACAATAATAATGACAGAATAAATTTTATTTGATCAAAATCGGTTCAGAAAAAGCTGAAAAAATATCAATAACTAAATCCCAATCGGAATAAATGTGGGATCCCACATTTATTCGATGATTTAAGAACAAAATATAAAATGCTTACACTTTTTCTAAATTTTACAAAAGAGGTCTTTAAATATTTGTTGATGATCTCTCTATTTAATCATTATTTCAACAAAACATGACATGCACAATTTAAAAATAAAACATGGTTTAAACCAATGCGTTTTTAGAGAGCCCGCTCTTGTGTTTTAACGGCTCTTTTTGAATGATAACAGGCTTTTTACTTAGTCGTTTGTAATTTGTTGTACCTTTCGAGCATGGTGGAGTTATAACTATTAGTTTGTAATGCTATGGTGCAGGTTTTGGTTACAAAAATTCAGTTTGACAAAAATTGTACTATCCCTTTAATTTTCAAAATGAATATTAACACTTTTAATGAATCAAACTTTTCTATTTAGAAGAAAACGGAATAATCTGATCAATAATAAACAAAATCTAGCATAAAAGCCTGCACCAAGCCTTTCGAACTGGACAAATATGAACTATACTTGTTCAGCTTACTTAGTCTTAGAACCAGGATCTGAATATAAAGAGTGTGCGTGTTTATACTTGGTTTAATTAATACTAAAATATATTCGTATATACACTAGAATTAATTAAACTGAGAGAGATCGGGGGAGAAATAATGATATTCATTGTTAAAGGGATATGGTAACTTTGTTTGAATCGAGAACAAAAAATCACTGGCAACTCTAATGGTTCTGTTACGTACTGCTACTTTCCCTTCACTAATGAAAGTATGAAACTATTTTGGGTTTATCAAATTTCCACTTCGTTATTGCGAATATTTATGATCAAAATAGACAAAAGAGTGAGTACTGTGTACAAACCTATGACAATGAGTCAGGCATATACCGTATATAGCAATTTGCATTTCGGTCATTACTTGGTCATAATTATGACATTGATATATTATCATGAAGCGTTCTCACATCACTCAGTGGACATAATCAGACTTCAGTAATACGCATTTGGGAACCCTTTATATTTGTGCATGAAAGTAGATCCCTTTAAGTTCTCTTTCAAAAAGACGAACCCTAAATCTTGCACATCAACTCAAAGCCGCGCTGTGAATCTGGATTTATATGAAGTTTATAGATTTCCGAATTCCTTTATCTCGAATAAGATTAACTTTGTTTAATCTCAAACGTAGCAACGGAAAGGAAAATACGTTTATAGCAACAATGATAATATTAATGATGATAGGAGTCCAGCATTTATATTGCGCCATAAATTTAGAAATATTATGATTTATGGTAGGAACATAATAATATCGATTTTGTCTGCGTATAATCACGTGTCAATTATCAAGCCCATGTCAAATATGAAATATAAGGTATGGTAATCTAAATTGTATTGAGGAGGCAGTTTATCATTATGAACACAGATACTATTGATGACCAAACAACAGTAAACTGTATGATATTGATTATAGATATGAAATACAGCCACACCTTCTCTATAGCGACCACCTGTGTATAAATATCACCCGCCTATTAAGACCACACTTAAAACTTGACTCCCTAAAAGCAGCTTACGTGTTAATGAACATGACTATAAATATCATAAGATCATAGAAAGACTACTTTCTGGTTACCATTGGGTGGTCTATAATATAAAGACAGGTTTGACTTTATAAAAAAAGAAAATAAATGCACGCCTTCTCTACCGATATCACGCCTAACTCGTCATTTAGTCATTAAAAAGGGTTCGTTCCAATTCACCCCCCCCCCCCCCCCCCCCCCTCTGGATATGAAATGTCTGGGCATTACTATATAGAAACTCAATCTGTGTGGGATTTAATGGAGTGGGATTGTGGGGGGGGGGGGGGGGGGGGGTGTAGGGGGAGAGGATGTGCTATGATTTTCATATATTCGCCCGTTATATCATGAAAAACGAATATTTTTATTGTTCATCACATACTCTTTTTTATCAAGACTAATAGGGTATGCGTCCCAAGTGATCTTACCCTGATATGAACTGATTGGACATTCACATTAAATACAAAATTGTATTCTTTATTTCCAGCTTTCACTTTTTTTTTCCTCAAGGCGTTGTGGTCGGGTGTCCCCAATAACCTTCCATTAATATTAACCTGTCCTTGCTAGACCATGCAACCTCCACGGAGTTAATACAGTGCCCACCAGGTTCTCGTATAGGCAATGGGTTAACTTATTGTCAATCAACGTGACATGGGGGTATTGTGGCTCTCATGAGAGTATGAACATTTTTACTAACGTCTTTATCTTTCACTCATCCTTTATTTTTCCAGGCTTGGGGAGGTTGTGCATCCCCGATTATCTTCCCTCGATGTTAACTTATTGCCAATCATCAGCGGCGTGATAGTAGAATATAAATTGTTGTTAGAAGTCATTTATATCTTATCGCCTGAAACGAGATATCGCTCTTGTTTTTATGCGATAATGCTATACCACCAAACCCACGTCGTTTTTTGTTTTTGTTTTGGACATTCACTGCTTTTCATAACATACTTCCTGCCTGCCCAGCGGCGGGGAATTAGTGTCACTATCAGTGGCGACATGTTATACAATTGCAGCCTGTAATCCGAAAGCCGCCGCAAGTGATACTGCATCATTACCATGGCAACAGCATGCGCATACATCATGATGTCGAGGACCGTAACCATGCAGGAGGGTAAATTGTAATGGTAGAGGAGGGTGGAAATAAAATGATGAGGTTTAGGAAAAGGAAAAGAGGGGGAGGGAACAACTACAGTGTGTCCCAGATAAAACGAAACCGGATTTCATGGCAGAAATGTTCTGTCACAATGAATAATTTCTTTGATGAGATATACATGAATGAAAAGCTCTGTTTCTTTTATTTCATTTGATGTACAACTTATGGCACATAATTCAAGCATGACTGAATTAGAACAATAGAAATTGGTGTTACCAAAATTCAATTTGCACGCAGAAATTGCAGGTTTGGGTGAGTTTTTAGGGTAGTAAACGTACTTATTTTGAAAAAGGACAAACACCGCATAAAAGTTCACATTTTTATCTTTTATATGACACCTCTTGATTAAAAAATAAATGATTTATGCCAGAGAACGAATACAATGAAAACATGCTTGATTTCAGCCCAAATGAGTAAACTTTCCTGATCTAGCATGTTTCCCATGTTCTCCCTGATCCCCATGTTTGTGTAAATTCACTCATGCATCAATGGACGTCAGCTGCTAAGTCAGGAAAGCTGAGCGGCTTTTTACTCAACTATCTACTCATTTGGGCAGAAATCAAGCATGTTTTCATTATACTTGTTCTCTGGCATACATCGTTTATTTTTTGTGCATGAGGTGTCATATAAAAGATGAAAAAAATATGAAGTTTTATGCAATGTTTGTTCTTTAACGTACTACCCCAAAACTCACCCAAAATTTCTGCGTGAAAATGGAATTTTGGTTACACCAGTTTCCATTGTTTTAATTCAGTCATACGTGAATTATGTGCCATAAGTTGTACATCAAATGAAAGAAGAGAAACAGAGCTTTTCATTCATGTATATCTCATCAAAGAAATTATTCATTATGACAGAAAATTTCTGCCATTAAATCCGGTTTCGTTTTTTTCTGGGACACTCTGTATAAGGAGGTAATTATGGAGAGGGTGACTAGTATACATATTTATATAAACACAATCATTGCGGCCAGACAGATTAGGGAAATACACTCTAATTATAGATAGGGTGGAAACACGATGATATAGAAAGCGGGAGAGTGAGAGGGGGAGGGGGGGGGGGGGGGAGGGAAATGGGAAAGGAAAAGATACAAAGGTAAATGGAGTAGAAAGAGAGAAAGAGAGGAGGAAGAAAGAGATGGAAGAGAGGAGGAAGAAAGAGATGGAAGAGAGGAGGAAGAAAGAGATGGAAGAGAAAGGAGGAAGAGAGAGAGAGAAGATAAAGGAGAGGGGAGATGGGAGGGGAATTAGAGGGAGACTAAAGTAAAAACAAATAATTACAAAAAAGGGCTGAGGAAAGTAAATTAAGCCACACAAGCGAAATAGATGGACACAGAAGAAACATGGAACGTGTGGAAGGGATAGAATAAAGAAAACAAGAAATCATTTAGATTTTCAGACTTCTCCTATCGCTATATCTTGTTTTAACACAACTACTATTAGAAGTTTAATGAACATAATACGATATTTTAATGAGAAAATAAAACAAATCCATATTTTGGCAATCGACTGGGGAAAGTGTGACATTTGGGCAAAACAAATTAAGGGCATCTTGTTATTTTCATTTATTTCACAACATTAAAGGGTTCACACCTACGTGCCTTCCATAAATCATTGGTCGAAACCATGGCTTAAAATATCATCATTTATCATAGCACACATTGCTAACTTAAAAGTATGCTTTCATTTGTCAATTCCAGCCAATTTGT